>OY757906.1:10737347-10739847 GCA_963585895.1 Sepioteuthis lessoniana
TCTATATATTGTGGAAAGAAAAAAAGGATTGTTTTCTGAAATTAAGACTTGTGTAGCTTACTAAATATATGTATAATATATAAACTTTTACTATAAAAATGCATTGTAAATGCTTTTATTATATAAATACATTGATTTTACTACAAAAATTCATCACAATCAGATAGTCCATCATCATAAGGTATTGATACATATTTTTCATCTGATTTTAATGGTGCAATATAATTTTTCAGGTCTGTTATTCTATTCATTTAGTTAAGCCTATTAAATATCCACATATTATATATTGTGACAAGAGAAATAAATATATCAAATGGATTATTCTATTTGGTATTTTTTTTTTCTGATGCTGAGTTTAATGATCCAAATGATAACTTGATATCTTATTATCAAAAGAATAGTATATCTATTTTTTCTTTACTCTTTGTTGAACTAGCAGAGAAGATAAATGTTATGTGACCATCTTGAAGTTGTCTTTCTTTGAATGTGTGCTAAGCCCTAAATTTTATTCGAGGCATTTAATTCTCTTGAAAAAGTTGATATCTAATTCACAACATGACAACAAATATTATTTTAAAGGTATCCTTTAAAAAAATGCTTATCAAACATTCTACCTGCTTATAATAAAGGCAAAATGTTATAAATTATTTTGTAATATTTAAACATTTTTTGTTTTGTTTTTTTTTTTCAGCCGAGCAACACAAGTTTAGCATTGTCATCCAAACTTCCATTCACATTGTATGACGACAAACCTGAAAGTCAGGTAAAACCCAATAATTTTTCTTTGAAGTGCTTGTCTTTTTTGTTTATTTTTTTTTTTTTTTCCTTTTTTCATAAGTCACAATATACTGTTTCAATATAATATTGAATCAAGAGTGACTTTGTTAACCTGTTAGTGTATCTGGTAGTACCTCACAGCATCTTCATTTATAGACTGACCATGACCTATTCCAAACGATGCTAGATGATTCAGTGAAGTGGGACAACTTTCCCCTGACCATCTTCATCCCAGATGGTCAATAAGAAAAGGTAATCCAGATCTATAATTATCAAATATCTACTTGAACTTTTCATGAAAGTTGGCTACTTATAAAGTTTTTTTTCTCTATTATTAAAGTTCAATATTACTGTGAAAAATGAAGCAATTTATTATACCCGTATAAACACTGTTATCGATCTGAATATTTAAAAAAGATTAAATTTAAAGTTTTGGATTTTTATGAGGTAGAATTTTTTTTTTTTTATTTGGTAGCAATTTTATTTTATTTTATTTTATTTTGCTTTTTGTTTATCATTAATTTGTACAGACTAATATCCTTATCTGTTTTAGTTTTGGTCATAATTGTTGGCCAATAGTTTCATGCTGCTGTTATCTCTAAAAGTTTGATTACAGCTTCTCAAGCAAAAGTTGATATAGTAAAAAAAAAAAAATCAAATAACTATATAAGCTATAATTCAAAATAATTGTTATATTTGATAATATTTATAGGCTTCATAGAAATAATCTATAATTTTTAGAAGCCCACAAGATGCCCACAAGGTTGCTGTTAATGATCTAATGTTGCATAGCATCTCTGTAAATACGTCTATTTAATTTTTCCTGTTAACCTTGATTTTAGTCAATTTTTACTTATTTTTTTAATAGTTATTTGATGCATTTTTTCAGTGACCCTAAAAGATGCTATGAAGAATTTAAATAAACTATACATTTTGGAAAAACAGTAACATTTGAATCTTGACATATATTTTAACATAATTAATATTATTTATATCTTAAGTTATTTCAACTCTTTCTCTATAAGCTAAATGTATCTTATATAAATATGCACTCTGTTAGTCATTCTGTTGCAACAAAAAATAAAAAAGATATCGGTATTAGTCTGAATAAATTTATGACTTAATAAAGTCTAATTTCATGATTATCAAGTCATATTTGCCTTGTGTTATTGTTATTTTATTTTAGACTTTTATTATAAAAATACTAAAACAAGATTCTTATAAAATAGAACATTTTTTTTTACAACTGTTGTCATTAATAACTAATTCTTTATTTGTATCTCTATAATTTTTTCCTTTTTTTTTTTTTTGTAAGGCAAAATTATCCTATCTTATTCGGTGTTTTTTTTTTCTCTGTGCAACCCTCTTCATAGTTTTATGCAGTTGTTTTAGCCATTGTCCTTTTAAAATGAAATCAGTCAGCCATTACTTTTCATGAATAGTCAAAACATCTGCTGCTTAAATTTAGTGTGTCATAATTTTTTTGTGAAACTAATCAATGTGTTTTCCATTTAAAACAAAAATGAAATACAATTCAACTTGCTTATTTGAAACTAACTGCATTCAAATATCTTGAAATATTCAATTTACTTTTTATTAGAATTTTAGGCCAAAGTTTTTGATGGTATCATGTTTGGAAAAGGTATTTTTCATAACAAAGATACATTGTTAATTTATCATGAAAATAAGCTCATATTAACATGTTACAAAAGTATTTTTTCTT